>JAXQQM020060296.1:0-43481 GCA_034641835.2 Pinus albicaulis
ACATTACCATATTTTTGTTTTTTAAGAATCATGTTTATAACTTTATATTATAGTGGAGCAAATTTTTCTAAAGAAATGTTGTATCTGTTTAATTATTAATATCTTGGTCACAATGATGTTGATAACATGTGTAGGACAATGTGTCACATCTCTAAGTTTTTAACTTTCAACTGCAGACTAAAAAATTAAAATGGATGATCTTTGAGAGCCTGGGAAATCACAGTGGCTTTAGTGCCCAGTTTACTATTTAGTGATTTTAATTTTTAATTTATGTGATGGGCAATTTTTAATTTTTTTTTAAATTTTTGTTTTGTGCCCAGGTTCAAACATCAAAAAGTTTCAAACAAAATGCCAAGGAATTTGGATCCTTTCTGGCAGTATGGTGAACCTGATCCTGTACCCGGAACTGGAGGACTCAATAGAATGTATTTGTCTTGCAAGTTGTGTGGAAAGCATATGTCAGGGGGTATTTATAGATTAAAATGCCATATAGGGCAAATTCCAGGGCAAAATACAGAACTTTGCCCAAATCCGGGTCCAGAAATGATCCGACAGGGCATTAAAGCCTTGATGGAAAAAGAAGATGGCAAAGAGACCAGGGCAGTAATGAAAAGGCAACTTGTAGAGAGCTCAAGCCAGGGGGTAAGTGAGAGTGCTTCTTCTGGTTCAGCATTACCTTCCAGTTCCAACCCCTCAGCTTTTTCATTCTTTTTTGTCCCTAGAACAACACCTGGTGCACAACCTGGCATCAAATCAGTAATTAAAAAAAAGGAAAAGGCAGAAGCTGACAGGTTGGTGAGTAAATGTCTTCTATGGAGTGATGTTCCTTTCAACATTGCCAAGACAAACCCATTCTACCAACCTATGTTTGATGTTGTTGCTGTTGTTGGCCCGGGGTACAAAGCCCCTACCTTTGCAGAGTTGAGAGGGCCTCTTCTTCAAGAGGAAAAGAATGATTGCACTGCTAGACTGGAGGAGTTTAGGGCATCTTGGGAACACAATGGATGCACAGTCATATCAGATGGTTGGACTGACCAGAAGGGTAGGACCCTTCTTAACTTCTTGGTTAGTTGTCCCAGGGGGACAATGTTTATAAAATATGTTGACGCATCTGCACACATTAAAGATGCGCGTTTATTATGTGAGTTGTTGGACATCTTCATTCAGGAAATAGGCCCACAGAATGTTGTTCAAGTCATAACGGACAACGCTGCAAATTATGTTGCAGCTGGCAGGTTGCTATGGAGAGGTATCCTACCCTGTTTTGGACACCTTGTGCCGCTCATTGTATTGACTTGATGTTGGAGGATATAGGTAAGATTCCTATGGTGAGACATATTGTTGAATCATCCAAGAGCATAACAAAATTTATTTACAATCATGCATCTGTGCTTAGCTTGATGAGAAGATTCACCAACAATAAAGAGTTGGTGCGTCCCGCGATAACACGCTTTGCCACTACTTTCATATCTCTTCAGTCTCTGTTGAATTCTATGTGGGACGTGAAGAGCATGTTTGTTTCACAGGATTGGCGTGACTTATCTATTAGCCGCAAACCAGAGGGAGAGGGCATATGCAGACTTGTTTCATATGATGAGGGGTTTTGGGCAGGAGTAGAGGAGGTGTGTGCCATTTCAGAACCTTTGGTAAGGGTTCTTCGGTTGGTTGATGGAGAGAAGCCCGCAATGGGCTACTTGTATGAGGCCATGGATAGGGCCAAAGAAGCCATTCATGCTTATTATGCAGATAAGGGAGATGAAGGGTTAGAGAAACAACAGGTCATATGGAGAGTGATTGATGACCGATGGAACAATACCCTCCATCGCCCCATTCATGCTGCAGGTATCTACTTCAACCCCGCATTTTCTTACTCCTGTGGTTTCAGATTTGATGCCGAGGTGATGGATGGATTCTTCACATGTGTTGAGAGGATGGTGGTATCTGAGCAAGAACGTGAAGAAATTTCCAAAGAAATGGAAATATATAGGATGGTTGGTGGCACATTTGGTTTTAGCATGGCTATTAAGAGTAGGATGACCAAAATGCCAGGTAAGCTTCACTGTTCAGTTTGTTTCAAGTTTCAACTTTCAAATTTAATAATTCATTATCTCTTCATAATTTTTGCTTCTCATTTTTATTTTAACTTGTAGATGCTTGGTGGACAAGCTATGGTGGTAGAGTACCCCATCTCCAAAAGCTTGCCATCCGAGTGCTCAGCCAGACATGCAGTTCCTCTGGGTGTGAGCGCAATTGGAGTGTCTTTGACAAAATACATAGCAAAAAGCGCAATAGGTAAAAAAATTCAAATTAAATTTTTGAAATAACTTGATTATTTTAATTTTTTACTATATAAATTTTCCAAGTACTAATTTATAATCTATGACCCTTTTACAGATTGGAATCCCAACGTCTCAATGACATGGTGTATGTCTACTACAATCTTCGATTGTGGATGAGACAAATTCAGAAAACTCCTAATATGGATGCCATTTCATTGGACAATATTGATACCACTGCTGCATGGAGGGTCGAGACTGAGAGGCCGGTCATGGAATCGACCCCTGATTGGTTAGATGTGGATCCAGAGGCATTAGTGCCAGAGGAGGAAGCAGATGCACAGCAGGAGGAGCCAGTGGTAGAGGAGGAGGAGCGGAGTCAGGAGGCAGAGCAGGAGGAGGATGTGGAGGAGGAGGTGACACCATCTAGGATGGGCAGTAGCAGTGGCAGCGTCAGTGGCAGAGCACAGAGGCCACCTATTTTTTTTGCTTCTAGAGGACGACTGGTCCATCTGTATTCCGAGGGGCAGAGCCTTCTTCCTCTAGAGGAAAAGGCAAAGCCATTCCCTATTCCCGTAAAAGGGGCAGGGGATCTTCATCTTAGTGACTTACTTTATGACATGGAGATGACTCATGATATACATTATTATATTTTTTGTTGATATTTTGACTCTTGAGACTGAGACTCAAGATTCAGGACTCAATTCACTATTTTGATATGTGATGTAGCACTAGACTTCATATACATATTATATATTAGCTTTCTTTACATGTTTATGTGGAAATGCATTTATTTGATGTTGTGGATAATTTAGATGCTAAAAAAATTGAAAAAATTTGAAAAAATTTGTATTTTTTTAATTTTGCCGAATTTGAAAAAATTTGTATTTTTTTAATTTTGCCGATTTTTTGCCGATTTTTTCAACTTTTTTACCCTTGCCGATTTAATACCGATTCCGATTTTTTCCACATTGCTTCCCACGATGTGAGAGCATCAAATTTGTATTTGTCTTCCATTGCATGGAAAGAACCAAAGTTAGCAGTGCAACTGAAGTATTTGTCTAATTCAAGGCACAATCTAGCACACTCCTCCCTGGCAGGTACCAACTTGTCTAATGCCTTCATGTACCCCTCTTGTACATCTGGATCTGTGTGAGGTTTGATCCTAACCCCACCTCCAGGTGCAGGTTGGCCCAACCAAGATGGAGAGTAATATTTTGGCATAAGGATATATGCCAAGGCATGTAGTGGAACATTGAGTTTATTCCACCGTGCACACACAGTCATGAATCATAGCATACAAGTTGGGATCATTATCCTTAACATCTTTTATTTGGCCCAACATGTTGTCCATCTGCTCATAAACCTCCCCAATCACTGGTTTATCTGTATTTTCAAACCGAATCATGTGATAAATGGGCTTGGTGAAATTCAAAATTTCCCTCACACGTGCCCAAAACAAAGGGTCAAGGGAGGTCTCCTCCACATGTTCGAAACCTTGCCTATCAACTATTTTCGCTACCCTGTCCTTTAATACCTGCCAGTGTGGGCTTGATACCATTGGAGCCAATGACTCTCTTACCTTCAAAAGGCTCCTGAAGGTGAGGTAATAGCTAGCAAATCTAATCTTTGCTATCTTCAACAACTCCAATTTGGAGTGAGTACGGAAAAGCCCATGGGTATTGCTATGATTTGTAATAAATTTTATCATTTTTTTACCTCTCTTGTACAAATCACCAAGCCATTTGAATTGAGGTTGTTTGTTTTTAATGATATCATGCATCAAAAGCTTCATTGTGTGAACCAAACACCCAAACCAAAATATGTTGGGGTATTTATCTTCAATAATTGCTCCTGCTGCCTTACAGTTAGCAGCATTATCAGTGATGACCTGTATGACATTGTATGGCCCAATCTTTTCAATTATATCAAGTAATGATTCTACAATGTTAATGTCGGTTTTGAATTTGTCTGAATAATCATATGCTGAGAGGAAGATTGCACCACTAACCGACACAGCCAAAACACTTATCAATGGCTTTCCTTTTACATTGGTCCATCCATCAGAGACAATGGACACCCCATGCTCATTCCACGAATTTGTCATTCTAGCCAAAGAATGGTTTATTTTATCTTTTTCATGATCAAGAGCCACGGTTTTGGCCTTGTCATACCCAAGGCTCCTGTATCCCTTGGGGGCATCATTAATGGCAGAAACCATTTCATGCCAATAAGGTGAGCGAAGAACATTGAATGGCACCTCACATGCATAAAGAAACCGGTAAACTTTTGAATCCACATCATTCCTACACCCTTCGTCCAGGAAATCGGATATGGTTCTACGTCTTAATCCAGGTGTGCCACTACCTGCATAACCACTGGCATGGGTGGAAGTTGGACTTGTTTGTCCATGACGTGATGGGCCTGAATAAGAATCAATGAAACCCCTAGATCTTTTAGATCTCTGTAGGGCAGCCTCCTCGTCCTTTCTATATTTCTCTCTTTGTGTTGCTGGCACACTAGTACAAATTTTCATTCCTATATTTTTTTCTCCATCCCCTGGGATTTTCCCACAAAGGTGCCTTCTTGCACGGGTGTATGTACTATGAACCATGGTATTGTTTATTGCAATGAGGGCAAATAAATTTAGTGGTTCCACCACCTTTCCCTCCTTCCTGTTTCTGAACATATTTTCACAAAAGTGTCTGAGTTTGGTCTTGTCTAGTTGGGGAATTTGTGTTCTCATGTTCTCCACTCCCCACTTCCTCCTCAACATAATCCTCCTCTTCAGGATTTTCTTCAAATCCACCATAACCCTCCTCTTCATTCTCCTCTTCTCTGATTTGCCTCTTTCTTCTACTCTCCAACACCATTATTACAAAGAAAGGAACCAACATGAGGAAAATCCCTAGCCATATAGCCATGATGTTTCAAGTTTCAAGTTTCTAGCCTGCAAAACAAATGGAGAAATGCCAAATGGGAATAGGAAATGCAACATAGGAAAAAAACAATTCAATTTTTAAGTTTTAACACAATAAAATGCAACATTCAAGAAAAAAATCAAGTTTTCATTTTTAAACAACTTACAAATTCATCCTAGAAAATACAAAATTAGATTAGAAGACCTACCTCTTTCTTGCAATTTTCCTGTTGCCTTGCAGCTTGCTCCTTGCTCTCTCCTTGTCACTTCTGCAGCTCCCCTCTCAAGCTCTCCTTCTTGCTCCTCTTGCTCCTCTCATTCTCTCACTCACTCAACTACAAACAATAAACAAAATGAGCCTCCCTCCCTCTTAAAAACAAAACGATTTTTTCAACAAAAAAAATTTCTCGTCGGCGAGAAACATTTTTTTTGCCGGGGACCGCTTCTGGCGTTTAAAAAACGCTCCCGAAGCGTTTTTTAAATGCCAGAAGCACTCGGGGAGCGTTCGCTCCCGAGCGCTTCTGGAAACGCTCTCGAAAAGGCAGGGAGCATTTTTACAGGGTCAGAAACGCGCTCCCGAAAACACTCCCTTAGGAAACGTTTTCGGGAATGCGTTTCCGAGTGCTTCCAAAATGCTCCCAAACGGAGCGTGTTTCGGGAGCGGGAACGAGGGGGGGTGAAGCTTCCCCGCAACCCTGGTCCGCACAACAATTAAGGGGGCACGAAAATCGAGGTCCGTACAATATCAAAACAACACTATTTTTGGAATCTGTACAGTAGTTCAGTAGCATGCAAAACAAGGTCCATACAACAGCCATACCGCTCGTTTTTCGAGGCAGCAAGTGGCACAATTTTCAAGGAAGGTTGTACAGTTGTTCCAACACTGTTTTCGGTGTTGTCCGTACAACATTTAAGGCTGTACCTTCTACTGTAAATTTCTGTTTGCATTTGGCACGGAAATCGAGGTGGAGTTTATGCACAGTTTTCAAGATAAGTAAAAATACTGGTTGCTGGAATTTTCTGTGTATTTTTATTTCACTATAAAAACAATTTCTCAGAAATAAAAAAGAGCTTTCGAACTAGTTTTCCCCAAGAGTTGTAGGGGGTTTTTCCAAGGTCATATTGACCAAAAATCAACATGTCATTTTTTGTGTGTGTGGCTGAAATTATTTCTGAGTTTTATTTCTGCATTTTCCAACACTTTGAAATTTCTAGAATTTGTGTTTTCAGAAATATTTATTATTTCCATCTTGTTGAATGTATGGTTATGGGAATGGGCATTTAACTACATGGGAGTAATATGGAAAAACTAATCACTGGGGTTGGACTAAAAATTTCTACATGGTATCAGAGCTTGGGTGGCTGAAAATTGTAGTTTGGGACAGCAAGTGAAAAATTACAGCAAGCTTATATTTCACACAGAAAACTGAACCTTTACCATAGCATTGAAATTTTTAGTTTGTTAGGACAACGAGCATGTCTTTGGGCTTGAGGGTGGAGGATAGATTGGATAGGCATAGCAACTACAGTACATGGAGAGAGAGAATCCAGAGCATCTTTGAGCAGGCAAAAGTCTGAGGAATCATGGTTCACACTGCACAACACCCAATAGCAGTACCTACTGACCCTGTTCAGTTGGTAGATTTTAATAAGAAGAATGCCAAGGGAAAGAGACTGATTCTAGATGGTATTAAAGACCATGTCATCCTTGATGTGAGAGGAAAGGCACTTGCACATCAGATGTGGATAGCCTTGACCAATCTCTACCAGAGTACCAATGAAAACAGAAAAATGGTCTTAAGGGAGAAGCTAAAGGCCATTAAGATGGCTAAAACTGATGGTGTTACTACATACCTCACAAAGATTACTAATGTGAGAGATGAGTTGGTAGTCGTTGGAGAGGCCATTCCACCCACTGAGTTGGTGCGGATTATATTGAATGGTCTTCCCAAGACATGGGAGAGCTTTGTGGATGGGATTGTTGCACGGGAGACCCTTCCCACTTGGGAGAGGTTGTGGGATGATTGCATCCAGAATGAAATCAGAAAGAACCATCTTGGGGCAGCCAAATCAGTTGAGAAGGATGACAATGTAGCATTGTTAGCAGAGGGAAAGAAGGGCAAGGGAAAGAAGCAAGCTTCCACAAGCAATGGTGGGGGCAAAGGCAAAGGTAAAGGTAAGCAGCGGGTGAACAAGGAGGAGGACTTTTCCAAAGTGAAGTGTTGGAATTGTAAGAAGTTGGGACATTATGCAGTTGCGTGTCCGGAGAAGAAGAAGAAGGGAAAGAACAAGACCATGGCAGTATCAGCAGAGATAGAGGACTTTTTGGAGAGCTTTGACTGGGAGTTTGGGTTCATTGCATGTGAGTCCACTAGTGCAGGATCACTTGCCACAGAGGTTGAGCGGGAGTTTGCACTTCATACAAGAGGAGGTGTATGTTGAGCAGTTGTAGGGGTTTGAGGTGCATGGGAAGGAATCCCGTGTATGCAGACTGAAGAAGGCACTTTATGGCCTGAAGAAAGCTCCTAGAGCTTGGTACTCTAGGATTGATAGGTACTTGCAAGAGATGGGTTTCACAAAGAGTGATGCATATCCGAACCTATACTTTATTGTGGTAGGTGAGGAGCCTCTCATTCTGGTGTTGTATGTGGATGACTTGGTCATTACAAGTGCAGAGAGACTCATAGAGGGTTGCAAGAAAGATCTTGCTTCGGAGTTCGAGATGAAGGACATTGGCTTGATGCATTACATTTTGGGTTTAGAGGTGTGGCAAGAGGAGGGGCATTTCTTCCTGGGACAGGGGAAGTATATTGTGGACATCCTTAGCAGATTTCACATGGAGGATTGTAAACCCATGTCGATACCTATGATCACTAAATGGAAGAAGCTTCATGCTTCAGATTCTGAGTTGGTGGATCCTACATTGTATAGACAGTTGATTGGTTCCTTGATGTATTTGGTCAACACTAGACCAGATATATGTTTTGCGGTCAACACAATGAGCCAGTTCTTGTGAGAGCCCAGAGAGTGCACTAGGTTGCTGCACAACACATTTTGCGGTACTTGCAGGGGATAGTGGATTATGTTTTGGATTATAGACAGGGAGATGGAGTGAGATTGGCAGGGTACACTGATTCTGATTGGGCAGGTTGTGCTTCTGATAGGAAAAACACTTCAGGGTGTTGTTTTGGGTTGGGTTCGGCAGTTGTGTCGTGGTTCAGCCGAAAGCAACAGTCAGTAGCATTGAGTTCAGCGGAAGCAGAGTACATGACAGCCAGTCTAGCAAGTTGTGAGGCCATATGGCTTCATAAGATGTTGTTTGGCTTATTTGGTCAACCATTGAGACCTTCAATGATTTACTGTGATAATCAGAGTTGCATTAAACTCGCGGAGAATCCAGTATTTCATGACTGGTCAAAGCATACCGGAATCAAATATCATTTCATCAGAGACTATGTTCAGAAGGAAGCTGTGAAGCTTGAGTATATTCCCACAGATGAGCAGGTAGCAGATATATTCACGAAAGCCTTACCACGGGGCTAGCATGTCTACTTCAGAGACAAGATGGGTGTGGTGACGAACACTTTCCTCGGTAAGAGGGAGTGTTAAAATTTGGGTACCAGAGGACAAGTGGTTCCCCAAGGCTTTGATCTTTGGCCTAGGGAAATGTGTCCAAATGTATTTAACTGTTTCTCCTAAAGTGACTTTATAAGTGGTAAAGTCAAATCTAATTTAAAAGAGACTTTATAAGTGATAAAGTTACGAAGTCTAATTTTAAAGTGACTTTAATAAAGTCAATGTGAAATTAGAAAGTGAAAAGTGACTATGGAAATAAAAGGCTAAGTGGATCTTTATTAAAGTCGGGTGAATTAAAAAATAGAAAGTGAGATTTAAATGCACATTTAATCTCAGCCCTAGATCTAAAGCTATCTCAGCGATTCGATTTAGGGATTCCCCAAAAGTCACTTAGGGTTAGGTTCAACGAGGAAAAGAAGAGAAAAGATCATTCAGTCTTTCATGAGCAGATTGAGAGAAGAGGAGAAGAAAGCAAGAAGAACTTTTAAGCAGTGAGTTGAAGGAGAGCAGAACCTTGGCACATATACCAAGGCAAAATTTCAGCAAATCCGTACAAGCAGCAACACGAAGTTCAAGGCAAGTGGCACGAATTTCGAGGAAGTAAAACAACATTTAATGCAACACAGATTTCGAGGTCCGTATCGCAGTTAAAGGGGCATGGAAATCGAGGTCCATACAACAGCAAAACAACATTGTTTTTGGAATCCGTACATCAATTCAGCAGCATGCAAAACAAAGTCCGTACAACAACCATACATCACGTTTTTCGAGGCAGCAAGTGGCACAGTTTTCGGTGTTGTCCGTACAACATTTAAGGTTGTACCTTTTGCTGTAAATTTTTGTTTGCATTTGGCACAAAAATCAAGGTGGAGTTTATGCACGGTTTTCGAGATAAGTAAAAACACTGGTTGCTGGAATTTTCTATGTATTTCTATTTCACTGTAAAAGCAATTTCTCAAAAATAAAGAAGAGCTTTCGAACTTGTTTTCCCCAAGAGTTGTAGGGGGTTTTTTCAGGGTCATATTGACCAAAAATGAGAGTGTCATTTTCTGTGTGTGGGGTTGAAATTATTTCTGAGTTTTGTTTCTGCATTTTCCAGCACTTTGAAATTTCTAGAATTTATGTTTTCATAAATGTTTATTATTTCCAGCTTGTTGAATGTATGGTTATGGGAATGGGCATTTAACTACATGGGAGTAATTAGGAGAAACTGATAACGGGGGTTGGGCTAAAAATTTCTACAGGATTCATGTCCACGTGACTAAATTCGATCATGTCCGTACAGGACATGACCATGCCATGTACGGACATGATCGAATCTCGATTTGTCAGACTCGCTTCACATGGAAAAGCGTCCAACTTTATAAAATAAGTGATTTTTCTTTTGTTTTCTCACTTTGTCTTTGTGTGTGAGTTGAGCAAGGAGCAAGGGAGTGATTTCAAGGAGATTCAAGCAACCAGTAAGAGCATTGTCTCTATATTTTTTTGCATTTGGTTTGCATGTGCATATGTTTACAAATTTGTGCATTTTTGTTTATTTTTTACAGCATTCATGGCTCAATCAAGGGCAACAAGGAAGGGGCAAAGAAAGGGGAAGAATGTCCCCATTGGAAATGCCCCTCCTATCCCTATTTCATCAGGGTCTACAAGTATTCCATCTATTGGAAGTGGGATTGCAACAACAGCTTCAAATGTTCAAGGAAAAAACTCAAGACCCCAAATATCCATTGTGGAAATATGTGACAAGAGAGCTAGGGCCAGACAACAAGGCGAAGGGAGGAGGGAATGTTGCTTGGAAATGCATTTTTTTCCATAGCCATTTCATTAGCACATATTATTGTGTGAAAACTCATTTTTTGATTTTGCCAAGTTGTGGAATTGCAACTTGTACACAGGTGCCTTTAGCAAAGATGAAGTAAATGGACATAGAGGCATTTGTTGGTGCAACAAATGTGGCATCAAAAACAAAACAAAACAAGAATGATGACCCCCTTCCATTCTTGAGGAAAAGCAGCAACAAGTTCCCATTTGAGAGTTCTAGTGGGAGACAAGCAGCAAAAGTAAAGGAAACTGTACTTGGTCTAATGGACAAGAATTTCCAGAAAGAGAAGCGGGAAGAGATTGATCTCACCATTGTATTTTTTTTCTATCAGAACTTCATATCCTTCAATGTTGTATACTCACCTTTATTTATTGAGATGTGCCGAAATTTAGCTCAAACAACTCCATCAGGGTATGTGCCTCCTGTGTCAAAGAAGCTTAGAACCACATTGTTGACAAACGCAAAGAAAGAGGTGGACAAAATGCTTCAGCCAATTAAATCAGCATGGCCAACATCTAGGGTTAGCATTGTTTCTGATGGATGAACAGATCCAGCACGACACCCACCCATCAACTTCATGGTTTCTTCCTTGAATCATCCAGTTTTCTTGATTGTGGAAGCTAACTATCCACAAATATTTTGGACACCTTGCATTCTCCATTCATTGAACTTAGCACTGAAATGTATTGCTTCCAATGTGCTTTGGATTGGAAGCATTATTGAGGATGCACAGTGTATCCACAACTTTGTACAAAACCATACAGCTAACTATCTATAAGGAGTACACCAATCTATCATTGTAGAAGATTGTGGATACACGGTTTGCCTCTTCAGTCATCATGTTGAAGAGGTTGAGGGAGTTCAAGACCACTCTTGGGGCCATGGTTATTTAAGAGTTTTGGTTTTATTGGAGAAAGACAGATCAAGCAGCCTCAAAAAGAATGAAGGACACAGTGTTGGATGATGCTTGGTGGGAGAGGGTAGATCTACTTACTCAGATCATGGACCCTATCATTTACTTGCTTCGATTTGTAGATACAGACCAACCCATCCTAGAAGAGGTTTATGAGGGATGGGATTCCATGATTGAGTCTGTGAGAAACATTATTTTACATAGTCAGTGCCTCGAGTAAAATACATAGTCAGTGCCTTCTTCACCACCATACAAAATATTCTTGTTAGCAGATGGGACAAGAATTGCACACCTTTACATTGTTTGGCTCACTCCTTGAACCCAAAATACTACAGCCACGAGTAGCTGAATGGTGGACGTTCCCGCAGATTTCCTCCTCACATGGATGGTGAAATCTCAGAGGGGAGGATAGGTGCATTCAGGAGGATTTTTCAGGATAAGGCATCCCTTGATGAGGTGAAGGATGCCTTTGCAGAGTTTTCCACTGGCACTGGGCGATTTGCAAGCTATGATGTGA
Organism: Pinus albicaulis; assembly: GCA_034641835.2. Classification (NCBI taxonomy): domain Eukaryota; kingdom Viridiplantae; phylum Streptophyta; class Pinopsida; order Pinales; family Pinaceae; genus Pinus; species Pinus albicaulis. Next base: position 12,025 of record JAXQQM020060296.1, read on the forward strand.
TTAGAGATAGGGGGGCTAAGAAGCCCTATTCTTGGTGGGCAACTCATGGGGCAACAAGCCCTCCTCTACAACAGTTAGCCATGAGGCTCCTCTCTCAGGTGAATTCATCCTCTTGTTGCGAGAGGAATTGGAGCACATATGAAAATTTGTGTAGTGTGAAGAAGAGCAGTCTTGAGCAGTTCATGGCAGAGACAATCGTGTATGTGCACACCAACCTTCGTCTTATTTGCAGGCAGAGGGAGGATTGGTTGAAGGGAAAGACAAAGATGTGGGATGTCTTTCCTTATGATATGAGTCTCGACAATAGTATGGAGTTGGTATTGGCCAACTTGGATCTCAATGAGCCTGTCACATTTGATGATGGTGATACAGTAGAGGGGTCATCCCCCACACCAGCAGATGTAGAGATGACGTTGGATACAGAGGAGGACGATGCAGTATAGGAGAGCAATGGTGAGCACGATGATCATGAGGAGGACAATGATGTTGATTATGATGATGAGGATTGATGACTCATGACTCATGAGCTACCTACTGCGGCACTGCCTTGAGGCTTGTCATCTTGTAGACTTGTAGTTTTTTTGTATTTGCTATTTCTATTTGCCATTGGCATTGTACTACCTATGTAACACATTTTTATTTTGATGACTTAATGAGAAAACTACAGTATCTTGTCTTTCTCTTATTGGATCATTGAAGAATATGTCTATTACTTTGTATGATTGTATGATGTATATTTTTATAACTTACATCTAGATGAAGATCTATGTTTAAATCAATGAATTTGTGTAAGAAATATCTAATTTTTAATATATATATATATATATATAACGTGTCCGGATGTGTCCTGTTCTGGGGGGTCACCATGTCTATGTCCAACACTTGAATCCGTGTGTCCATCGTGTCCCGTGTCCCCGTGTCAGGTGACCTAGGAAATAAGGGACCGGATAGAAGTGTACTGAGCTACGAGAGCGAAGGCCTCATCACAGTCAATTCCCTGTATCTGTGAGAACCCTCTACCCACAACCTCGCCTTGAACTTCTCAATGATGCCATCCGCAGCATGCTTGATCTTGTAGAGCCACCTAGAAGTCACAACTGAGTTGCCCTCATGCCTAAGCACCACCTCCCAGACATTGTTCTTAATGATAGAGACATACTCCTCCACCATAGCCTCTCTTCATACCTCATAGCTAGTAGTCTCCTCATAGCTAGTAGGCTCGGAGTCAACAATATTGGTAGCCTTGGCTACATAACTACAAAACCGTTTAGGTGGCACACTCTACCTGTTCACCCTTTTAAGAGGACCAATGGACTCTGCTTCCTTCAAGGTTTCTTGAAGCCACTTGGGCCTCCTCTTCCCTGAAGAAGCTTCCCAATAGGGAACCTCATCCTCTGCCCCCCAGTCTGGTGAACCTGAAGGTCTGCCGACTGAACTTGGTGTGCCTGTACCAGCAACTGTCCTCGAAGAACCTGTGAAAGTGTCAACTGAAGTGCAATGTGAACTTTGTACCAATGGACTCCCTAAAGAAGTACTCGGTGAACTAGCTACTGGTGCCCCAAATACCACTGACATTGAAGTACCTCCTGTACCAGTCGATCCAGAACCCTGAGGTCCTACTCCTTGTACCTGACCTCCCTGCCGAGGAGAAGTCCGTGACTCTGTCTCAACATACTCTCGTGATCTTCGATAGGCCCTCTACTCCTCGAACTTCACATCCCTCCTAATCACCACTCTCCGTTTAGAAGGAATGAAGATCTGATAGGCCTTCGAAGTCTCACTGTAGCCCATAAAGATACCCTTCTCTCCCATGGGTTCTAGCTTTGTCCTCTGCTCCTTGGGGATATAAGAATATCTAAGACATCTAAAGATACGAAGATGTCCCACATGAGGCTTCTCTCCAGTGAAAACCGTGAAAATTTATGAATACAAAAACCCTACTGCGGTATATTGATTTACTTCTCCTACTTGTTTTATTTATTTAACAAGTTATTTAACTGAAATATTCATAAAAACATCAAAGTAAACACAACTGCAACCTACACATACAAATCATTTACTGAAACATAGCACACATATGACAAATAACACATGATTTTTTGAACAAATGTCCTCAGAAAAACCCAATGCGGGAAAATCGATGCAACAGTTCTTAGTGGGCTTTTATTATTAAGCAGAATCTGAATACATCACGGACACCAGTAGTGGTTTGCCCGACAAAGAATTTCACAGCAGATGTACCTTATCACCCGAAGACAAAAAATATGGTTGATTCAAACCCTCAAGGGATTACTGAATACGAGCCCTTTCTGGCCCACTAGAACCCCAGTGTGTCTCTCTAGCCTCTACATCAACCCCTGAAGCCTCACACCACCCCTACGTCTCCCTGAAGGGCTCAGCGTTGCCTTTGCATCACTCAGAAGGGCCTGCATCAGCCCCTGCGCTATCTCTATGTCAAACTAGCTGGGTTGCGTCCCTCTTGCTGGCCTCTGCACTGCCTGGTACAATTCTGCCTCTCTGCTTTTGTATCCTCGACCTTGGATCAGAATATCCCTTGTCGATCTGCCCCTCACTAGCACTGCAAGCTCACTCGAAAATTCTCAGCAAGTCATTAAAAAAATTTCGACTTAGCACAAGTGCTACCGCTCTTTGTGTCTTCTCCAACTGACCCCAAGCCTTCATTTAATACTTTTCTCGTTGATAAATCAACCATCGTGATCTAATCTCTAATCAATAGCTCAGATTAGAAAAAGCTTGATCCACGTCACTTAGAACATTCTCACCCACATGTGTAAATTAATTCACTTTAATTTTTTAATTATCCTAAGTTAGACTTAGGGTCCCCATTAAAAAATTTAATTATTTGAATAACTTTTACACTGGTTGGAATTTGTCCAAACGATTTTTCGGTCTTGGAGATCTCATGTGTCCTAGCCCCTCCACAAAGTTTCAGAGCTAGAGCACATTCAATGCTACCCAAAATAACAACAAAAACCTCCTCAGGAGTCATAATCCCCAATACTACGCGGGGACTCCTGTTCTGGAGATAAACAGTAGTATTGCAGGCCTCAACCCACAAAAGCAAAGGCAACCCCTGATCATGAATCATCGCTCTAGTAGCCCCAACAATAGCTCTGTTCTTCCTTTCAGACACCCCATTCTACTGGGGGTTGTAAGGAACCGTGAACTCTCTCCTAATGCTCTCCCATGCACAGAAGTCAGAACCCACCATCAGTGTACTCACCACCATTGTCTGACCTCAAGACCCGAATCTTCCTACCTGTCTGCTTTTCCACAAGAGCTTTGAACTCTTTAAAGCAACTGAAGACCACACCCTTGTGAAAATTTATAAATATTACTTATGTAGAAACCCTACTGTTAAATCACGATTTACTTCTCCTACTTATACAATTTATTAATCTGAAATGTTTAGTATTAACATCGAAGTAAACTCTTTAACAACCTACATGGATACAGATCTAAATAGAATACATTACATGCAAATAGACAAAGTGACACACAAGATTTTCTGGACAAATGTCCCCGGAAAAACCCAATGCGGGAAAATCGGTCTTCTAGCTGCTGGAGGGTTTTTATTATTAAGTAGATCCTAAGTACAACAAATTTGGGCCCCTTACTAGTTAACCCAACAGAGAAATACAAAAATCTGCAGCAATATTTATGTTCCAAAGATGGAGGAACTGACTGATTCACACCCTCAAACGGGATTTACAGAACACAGCCCTTTTCTGTCTTTCGAAACCCCAGCACTTCTCTGAAGCCCTTTGCGTCAGCTCTGCTAGCCGACGTCTACCCCTGCGTTGCTCAGGAGAGGTCTGTGTAACCCCAGACTAGGTTACGTTGTCCCTGCGCTGCCCTAGCTGGGCCTGCGTAAGCCCTGATGGCCTCTTATTTCCTCTGCACTGGCCTTTTTGGGCCTGCGTAGCACTTGAAACCAGGGTTGCGAGGAAGCTTCTCCCCCCGCCACTGATCCCACTCCCAAAACGCACTCTGTTCGGGAGCTTTTTGGGAACGCTCGGAAGCGCGCTCCCGAAAACGCTTCCTGAGGGGAGCGTTTTCAAGAGTGCGCTTCCGAGCCTGAAAAAACGCTCTCTGTCTTTTCGGGAGCGTTTCAGAGAGCGCTTGGGAGCGAATGCTCCCTGAGCGCTTCCCTCATTAAAAAAACGCTTCGGGAGCATTTTTTTAATGCAGGAAGCGGTGTTCGCTCCCAAACGCTCCCCGACATGAAAGACGATTCCCGCCACGTAGAAAAAAATTTGGCGTCGAATTTTGATTTTTTTTGGAAATGAGGGAGGGGGGTTGGGTAAATAAAAAGCCCACCCCCCTCATTTTGTTTTTATTGTTTTAGTTGAGAGTGAGAGAGCAAAGAGGAGCAAGAGGAGAGCGATTTGGAGAGCAAGAGGAGCAAGAGAAGCAGAGCGATTTGGAGAGTTGGAGAGCGGAAGTGCCAAGGAGAGAGCAATTTTGCAAGCAAGAGGAAGATTGCAAGAAAGAGGTAGGTCTTCTAGGAATTGTTTTTAAATTGTCCAAAAATGAAAACTTGTTTTTTTCTGAATGTTGTATTCTAGTGTGTTGAAAAGTGAAAAATTGCATTGTTTTTTTCCTATGTTGCATTTCCCATTCCCATTTGGCATTCATTCATTTTTTTTTGCAGGCTAGAAACTTGAAACATCATGGCTATATGGCTAGGGATTTTTTTCATGTTGGTTCCTTTCTTTGTAATAACGGTGTTGGAGAGTAGAAGAAAGAGGCCCATTAGAGAAGAGGAGGATGAAGAAGTGGGCTATAGTGGATTTGATGAAAATCCTGAAGAGGAGTACGCTGAGGAGGAAGGGGAGAGTGGAGAACATGAGGCCACAGACACCCCAACTAGACAAGACCAAAGTCAAACACCTTTGTGGAAATATGTTTAGAGGCAGGAAGGAGGGAAAGGTGGTGGAACCACTAAATTTCTTTGCCCCCATTGCAATAAAGAATACACAGGTTCATACACCCGTGCCAGAAGGCACCTTTGTGGGAAAATGCCAGGGGATGGAGACAAAAATCTAGGAATCAAAATTTGTGTCAGTGTGCCAGCAACATAGGAAGAGAAATATACAAAGGAAGAGGAGGTTGCCCTACAGAGATCTAAAAGATCTACGGGTTTCATTGATTCTTATACACCATCAAGTCCATCACATCATGGACAAAGAAGTCCATCAACTTCCACCCATGGCAGTGGATATGGAGGCACACTTGGACCAAACACCTCCTTAAGGCGTAGAACCATATCCGATTTCCTTGACGAAGGGTGTAGGAACGATGTGGATTCAAAAATTTCCTGGTTTATATATGCATGTGCGGTGCCATTCAATGTTCTTCGCTCATCTTATTGGCATGAAATGGTTTCTGCCATTAATGATGCCCCCAAAGGATATAGTAGCCCTGGGTATGACAAGGCCAGAACCGTGGGACTTGATCATGAAAGAGATAAAATAAACAATTTTTTGGCTAGAATGAGAAATTCTTGGAATGAGCATGGGGTGTCCATTGTATCTGATGGATGGACCAATGTAAAAGGAAAGTCATTGGTAAGTGTTTGGGCTGTGTCGGTTAGTGGTGCAATATTCCTTTTAGCATATGATTATTCAAACAAATTCAAGACCGGCATTAACATTACAGAACCATTACTTGAAATAATTGAAAATACTGGGCCATACAATGTCATCCAAGTCATCACTGATAATGCTGCTAACTGTAAGGCAGCAGGAGCAATTATTGAGGATAAATACCCCAACATATTTTGGTTTGGGTGTTTGGTTCACACAATGAACCTTTTGATGCATGATATCATCAAAAACAAACAACCTCAATTCAAATGGCTTGGTGATTTGTACAAGAGAGGTAAAAAATGATAAAATTTATTACAAATCATAGCAATACCCATGGGCTTTTCCGTACTCACTCCAAATTGGAGTTGTTGAAGATAGCAAAGACTAGATTTGCTAGCTATTACCTCACCTTCAGGCGCTTTTTGAAGGTAAGAGAGTCATTGGCTGCAATGGTATCAAGCCCACACTGGCAGGTATTAAAGGACAGGGCAGCGACAATAGTTGACAGGCAAGGTTTTGAACATGTGGAGGAGACCGCCCTTGACCTTTTGTTTTGGGCACGTGTGAGGGAAATTTTGAACTTCACCAAGCCCATTTATCACATGATTCGTTTTTCAGATACAAATAAACCAGTGATTTGGGAGGTTTATGAGCAGATGGATAACATGTTGGGTGAAATAAAAGATGTTAAGGATAATGATCCCAACTTGTATGCAATGATTCACGACTATGTGTGTGCACGGTGGAATAAACTCAATGTTCCACTACATGCCTTGGCATATATCCTTATGCCAAAATACTACTCTCCATCTTGGTTGGGCCAACCTACACCTGGAGGTGGCATTAGGATCAAACCTCACACAGATCCAGAGGTACAACAGGGATACATGAAGGCATTAGACAAGTTGTTAACCGACAAGGAGGAGTGTGCTGCATTGCGCCTTGAATTAGGCAGATACTTCAGTTGCACTGGTAACTTTGGTTCTTTCCATGCAATGGAAGACAGAGATAGATTTGATGCTCTCACATGGTGGGAAGCATATGGCGGCATGGGACTTTTGCCAAAGTTGGTAAAAAAAGTTCTCTCACAAGTTGTGAATACTTCTTCTGCAGAGAGGTGTTGGAGCACCTACAGCTTCATACATAATGTGAGAAGAAACAGGTTGAATGAAAACTGAGTTGAAAGCTTGGTTTATGTGCATTGCAACTTGAGGTTGTTGAGTCCTTACTGTGATCGGGCATATGAGGATCAATCATATAAAGTTTGGGACAACAACCCAGAGGATGATAATTTGGAGGACGGCACTGTACATATGGAAGAATTGGAAGCAGAACTTTTGAGGGATGATGATGAAGCATTAGCAACACCACCACACACAGGGCCAGTCCCACCATCTAGTGGCAGTGCAAGTGCCAGTGCCAGTGCTCGATATCCAACTATTGTTCCCTTGCAGATTCAGCCTCCACCTACATCCTCATGTTGCCCTACGCCTTCTAGTCATGGTCGTGGACGTGGTACTCTTGAGAGTACTAGAAGACCACCATTGCCTCGTGGTTCTCACAAATTGGACATTTCTCGTGGGCGTGGCAAGGGGCCGGACAATAGATAAAATAGATCTTGTTGTTTACTAGTCTTTTCTATTTTCTAGTAGTTTTTATCTTTTATAGCTATGGAACAGTTGAAACTTGATTCTTTCATATTTAATGACAATTTAAGTTTGAAGTTTGAATTTGAAAGGTGAAACTTTGAAGTTGGCATTTATAAGTTTATAAGTCATTATCAATTATGAATATGATGCTTCATGAAAGTTATATGGTGATCAATGAATCAATGATGATAAATGTTATATATTGAATTTTGAAATCAATGAATCAATGATGATAAATAAATTATGATATATATCAATGATGATAAATGTTATATATTAAAATTTGAAATCAATGATGATAAATGTTATATATTGAATTTTGAAAGCTTGAAATCTTCAGATTGATGATTCGCGAGACTCAAGAGTCAATATGTTGTATGTTTCCAACTTGTGGGTGTGGTTGATTAAGATTATAACTTCTAGATGATTGATGTTATATGATTCAATGTATGTTTTTATGTTTTTTATGTCTAATTCATCATTCTACATGCTTTTTTCGACATATATGCATCAAAATATATATATATATGTTTAAAAAAAACGCTCCCCGAAACGCTTCGGACCAGGAGCTTTTGAAAATGGCGCTCTTGCTCCCGCCCCCAAGTAACCTTTCTTGAAACCTCTGAGTTGCGCAGTTGCTGCATAGCTACTGCCCCCTCTGCATTGCTCTGCCTGCTACTTCTCTACCTCTTGCTGACTCTTGGCCTGGGATCAGATCATCCCTCTCGCCAATACTACCCCTCGCTGCAGCTGAAACACTTCTAGAAATTATTAGCAAACAATGCCCTAGAATTCCACCTTAGTCTCAGTGCTCTGCCCTCATGAGTGTGTTCTCCAACTGATCCCAAGTCTTTCCTTTATACTTTCTCGTTGGGAAACCAACGACCGTGATCTAATCTTGATTCGATAACTAAGATTAAAAGAAATATTGATCCGTGTGACCTAAGTCATTTCCATCACATGTTTAAATTAATTACCTTTAATCTTTTAACTTTCCTAAGCTAGACTTAGGGTCCTTAATTAAAAGGATTAATTAATTAATTATCTCTTAGACAAGATGAAATTTCTCAAATCCCTTTTTGGGTCTTGGAGATCTCATGTACTCTAGTGCCTCCACAAATTTTGGGAACTAGAGCACATCCGATGTTACCCCAACACTCCCTCTTAGCGAGGAATGTGCTCTAGCACAACACTACTTCACCTGAGATAAATTTCCTGAATCCTTCGAGGGAATTTCTGACACTCGAGAGGCACCCTAGCTCCCTCTACGTCACTCTGCGTGGTCTTCTGCGTAGTCCCTGCACTGGACTGTGTCACTCTGTGTGGGGACTGTCAAAAATCCTAGATCCGGATTCCTACTGCAACAAATCTGAACTACTTCTATTATGTTTCATAATTATTTCATTACTGTGAAATATCAAAGTAATTTCTGAAGTAGTCTACACAAATAATGCTACGGAAAAAATCTAAGTGCTGAAACAATCTAAACAAAATACAATGAAAAACATCCACATGTGACACAGTTATTTTTGGTCTAGGTGCCTGAAAAAACCCAACTTGAGAAAATCGGTGCAGCAGATTTGGGGGTTTGTATTATTACGCAGTAGAATCTTGAATACAACTAGGGTGCCAACATCCGGCAAACCCTTTAGATAAATCTAGACAACAAATATAATTGTGAGATATACCTCACTCTACAAGTCTCCAGCTGATCAAAAACAGCGTTGGTGAAGCCCTCACTGCCTCTGCGTGATTGCCTACGCTAGATCTGCATGGGCAAGCTTGAGGAACTGCGTCACCCCTTACTACAATTGATCTGGCTAGTCTGCGACTAGATTTTCGCCCTCCTGGCTCAGAAACCCCAGCCTCTAGCTATCTCCGGACTGACTCCGAGAGACATTGCGCTGTTTTTGCGTGATTTCCAGTAGAGTCTGCGTCACCTCTTCAGAAAACTGCGTTGTCCCTCTTCATCACCTCTACCTCTCTTTGAAATGCACTCTTGGTCCACCTGACCAATCTCTGCTTCTGCCCCTCTCTGAATGTGATCAATGAATCACAATCACTTAGCAAACCCTGCCATAGTGATTTGATCCTTGATCAAAATTTGTGTCTCCTCACACAAATTCGGAAATGCTCAATGGCTCAAGTGTCACAACATATTTTCCATAGGCCCCTCACCCTCCCTATATTCTTCTGTTGAACCTTCAACGGCCAAGATTAAAACATAATCAAGGGCTAAGATTAACTTGGAGGTGATCCATAACTTTATCTAGAAGATTCACACTTAGTTTAATTAATACCCTTTAATTAATCAGTTTCCCTAAGTTTAGGCTTAGGAAAACATTAAAAAACGATTAATTATTTTAATTAAACCATCTCTAAGTGGAATTTTACAAAACCATTTCAGGGTTTTATGGAATACATGTGTCCTAGCCTATATACAGAGTTACAAGGCTAGAGCACATCCGATGCTGCCATATATCAACACTCCCTCTTAGCGAGGAAAGTGCTCTAGCAAAACAACTCAATGTGTCGCTTCTGACTTCTGGAACATCTGTTGCTGTGTTGTTGATGTTGCTCACCAACACTGCACAAGAAAATGTTGCATCTATACTTCTGTTGACTCCGCATGTTGTTGCAACTGCCACTGTACTGCAACTCCCTCTGAATTCTGCAACCATGCTGCCGCATTGCGTGAGCACTACTCTGCACCACGCTGGACCACTTGTGCACTGCGTTGTCGCTGCTTAACTACTGTTGTTGTTGCACTGCTGCAATGTTGCTACTTGCAACAGAAAAACCTCCGAAATTGGACAAGAAAATCTGCAACTGGAAAATAAGACTGACTGATGCTAGTTTCTACACTAGCTCACTGAAAATACTGCGTTGTTTCTACTTTGCACTGCGTTGCACCACTCTGCACTGCGCTGCTGCTGCTCAACTATATATGTTGTTGCTCCCTCTTTGCGCTAATCAAGCTCTAATACTGCTAGCCACTGCACTATCTTCTCATCTTCCACTGCAACTGTCCATCCTGCTACTGTCTTTAGGCTATCGTAGCTCACATGGGATCCAAGAGTTCGGAAATACTCAAGGATCTCGCCTCCTTGTAGATTTTGGATCTATAAATCCAAGTCAGCCCAGTTTTCTCCTTTCGGAATGTGAGCTAACATAGCACAATCTTTTTCTGCCTCAATCTTGGCAGCTCCTGCTTGTGGATCTTCCTTCTCCTCTTTATCTTTTTTCTTAAGAGGACACTGTGTGGCATAATGCCTCGTTTCCCCACACCGGAAGCACTTGATCTTGGACAGATATTTCTTCTTCTGTTTCTGTTGCCCTTTTGATGCAAGGGCAACGTTATCTTCTTCCACTTTCTTGACCTTTAAACTACAACTTCCATCCTCTTAGTCGATTTTTAGGAGATCTCTCCTCAACTCTTCTGGCTGTAATGTTGCCCACATTGCTTCCCATTGTGGAATTCTTTCTTTGCCCAATATACTTTGGACAGAGACCTGATAATCCTCTGAAACAGAGTTCAGCGTGAGCCTTACTAGACCTAAGTCTCTAGGAGCATATCCTACTACAAATAGTTGATCTCGGTTTTCTTGAATCCAAGACAAGGAGTCAAAATGTTCTCCCTTCTTCATCCTGATATTCCGCATCTTCTCTTCAAGGTACATCTTCCGCTGCTCGAAAAATCCTTGGTATATAATTTCCAGCCCTATCCACATTTCTCTAATTGTGGTCTTTGCTGCTATGTGGGGTACGATATCATCCTTCACTCCATCTAGGAACAACTGCTTGGCTCTTCCCATATTCTTTTTGAATTTCCTCAGGTGTGTTGCATCAAGAGGTTCTGCAACTGCGCTGTTTATGAGGGCTTTCAGATCATGCTCATAAAGGAGAAATTCTATCGTTGATTTCCAAATAACATAGTTGGAGGCACCCTCCAATCTATCTTGTACATAACTGTACACCATCTCCTCAACTTTGTCGATATTTTCCTGTAACCCTCTGCTTAGCTAGACTTCTGCACTCCTTGAGGTGTAAGTCACTGCTTCTGCTGTTGCACGGGAAAAAGTTGAGTTTCTTTGAGTAAGAAACCCTCTGAGGTCAAGAAATCCCCAACTGTGTTTTTCATAAATTTTCTGACGCTTATGCACCAGCTCTTACTATTGTGCAATAACTGCGTCCTTTAGCTATGTTGATCTGCGACGCTGCCTCCTCTACAACTGAAAAATCTTACCCCTCTGTCGACTCTCTCAGAGAGAGCCTTTTCTGCACTGGAATGTCCTCCTGGCCTGGACAGCGTAATTTCTGGAAGGGTCTGTTGTTGCTTACGCAGATCCCAGACTCTTCAGCGCTGATCTGTTGGTTCACTTGTGTTTCACTAGCACTTTAGCTTGAATAAGCTCTGATACCATGTGAAAAATCTTAGATCCGAATTCCTATTGCAACAAATCTGAATTACTTCTTCTATTATGTTATATAATTATTTCATTACTGTGAAATATCAAAGTAATTTCTGAAGCAGTCTACACAAATAATGTTGTGGAATAAATCTAAGTGTTGAAACAATCTGAACAAAATATAATGAAAACCATCCACATGTGACACAGTTATTTTTGGACTAAGTCCCTGGAAAAACCCAACTTGGGAAGCCGATGCAGCAGATCTGGGGGTTTGTATTATTAAGCAGCAGAATCTTGAATACAACTAGGGTGCCAACATCCGGAAAACCCTTCAGAGAAATCTAGACAGCAAATATAATTGTGAGATATACCTCACTTTGCAAGTCTCTGGCTGATCAAAAACAGCACTAGTGAAGCCCTCACTGCCTCTGCGTGATTGCCTACGCTGGATCTGTGTAAGCCTGCGTGGGCAGCCTTGATGAACTACGTCACCCCTTATTGCAACTGATCTGGCTAGTCTGAAACTGGATTTTGGCCCTCTTGGCTCAGAAACCAGAGACATTGCATTGTTTCTACGTGATTTCCTGCAGAGTCTGCATCACCTCTTCAGAAAACTGTGTTGTCCCTCTCTGCGTCACCTCTACCTCTCTCTGAAATGCACTCTTTGTCCACTTGACCAATCTTTGCTTCTGCCTCTCTCTGGATCTGATCACTGAATCACAATCACTTAGCAAACCCTGCCCTAGTGATTTGATCCTTGATCAAAAGCTGTGTCTCCTCACACAAATTCGAAAATGCTCAATGGCTCAAGTGTCACAATATATTTTCCATAGGCCCCTCACCCTCCTTATATTCTTTTGTTGAACCCTCAACGGCCAAGATTAAAACATAATCAAGGGCTAAGATTAACTTGGAGGTGATCCATGACTTTATCTAGAAGATTCACACTTAGGTTAATTAATACCCTTTAATTAATCTGTTTCCTTAAGTTTAGACTTAGGAAAACATTAAAAGACGATTAATTATTTTTATTAAACCATCTCCAAGTGGAATTTTCCAAAACCATTTCTGGGTTTTATCGAATACATGTGTCCTAGCCTATATACAAAGTTACAAGGCTAGAGAACATTCGATGCTACCATAAATCAACACAATTTTGTTGCTCAGTGTTGTCCCTTTTGAGTCCTCCTCATGCCTGTCTTTGCCTCTGTTGACTTCCCCTTCCTTTTTTTGCCTCTGCAACTTTGCCCCTACAACCTCTCTCTCTGAAATCGAATTCTATTCATTCAGAATTGATTTCCTTCGAGAACTAAGTGTGTGCCCGACTTGCTTTCCAAATGACCCTCAAACCTTCTCTTATAATCTTCTCGTTGATGAACCAATGACCCAGATTAGATCTCTAATCAATGGCTAAGATTTAAACATGACTTGATTTTCGTTTTCTAGAAGATTCTCATTCTGTCTTATTAATACCCTTTAATTATTTAATTTCCCCAAGTTTAGACATAGGGACCACATTAAAATAATTAATTATTTTAATAAAACATGAACCAAGTGGAATTTCCAGAAACGGTTTCTTGGTTCTTTGGAATACTGATGTCCAAGTCTCCTCACAATATATGAGACTTGGAACACTTTCCAATGCTACAAAATCAACACAAAGTCCCTCTCAAACTGTGAAGCAAACTGCTCCACCTCTATTGAAGCTGCAGTACCCTTCTTCCCTTTGTTTTTCCTCTCAGGACACGTAGCAGCATAGTGTCCCATCTTCTAACATGCCCAACATTTGACTTTGGACATATCCATATCTTTCTTCTTCTTCTTCTCCTTTCCCTTAGCCCCATCTGACGAGGCCCCTTTCTTGGCTTTCCTTTTGTTCTTCCCCCAACTATCAAGGCTGCATCTTCCTCATCTACTATCTTCACCCCACCACTTCCAGTGTTTAGTATCTCATGTTGCACAAAAGCATCCCAGAAACTATCCCAATTAGGAAGATTCTCCCAAGAGGTAACAGTATCTCCAAAGACCTCCCAAGACTTAGGAAGTCCCACTACAGCTCTCCTGACTAACTCTGTAGGTGCAACTGCCTCAGCAGTAGCAATCAAATCATCACGTAACTATTTGATACTGCCAAGGTAATAAACTACACTTTCAGCCTTTGTCATCCTGATGTTCTTCAATTGTTCTTTGAGTACCATCTTCCTGCTCTCATTGGTCCTCTAATAGAGAGCGGTTAGATTTGTCCACATCTGATATGCATATGTATTTCCTCTCACCTGAGGAACCACATGATCCTTCAGATTTGCCCATCCAGTTTATCCTCTATCCTTGAGAACATGGCCATGACTATTGTCCAAAATTTACAAAACCAAGAAAATGGAGAAATGAACTTTCCAACACATCTTGTAGTCCCAAAAGTCCAGTCTGTGAAAAATTTCAACTTGCTATCCCAAAATATCAGTTTGTTGTCCAAAAATTCAATTTGTTGTCCAAACCACTGTTTGTTGTCCCAAACTACTGTCTGATGTTCAAACTGCAATTTTCAACCTGTAGCTCTAATACCATGTTGAAATTTGATCACTAAAAAGTTTCCTGCCATCCCAACCCGGTTTTAATTTCACCTTATCACTCTCATTCAGTTAAATGTCATTTCCCATAAACTTACATTCAACATATGGAATTCTAGAAAATAAATTTTCAGATCAAAACACATGGGATTGTCAACACATGCTATAAATAAATATGGATATAAACAGACCAGCGACACATAAAAAAAAATACACACTGATTTTTTGTCAACTTAGACCCAGGCAAAACCCTTTCAATCTTCTTCGGGGAAAACTTGTTAGAGAGCTCTTCAAATTTATATATCTTTCAAGTTCAGGAAAAATACATTTCCAGACAAAACAAAACAGCAAAATACAACTTATCTCCTCAGCACAAAACTCCTTGAAAATCGTGTCCACTTTGCCTCGATTTTTATGTCCACTTGAACCTGAAAAATGTATTGTGCAGACGCGTAACGTATTGCACGGATTCCGTACAGACTGTACGGATTTCCACACCGTTGTATGGACTATACGGATTTTACTTTTTTAATAAATATTTTTTTCTCAAAAACTTCTCTCAAACTGCATGCATCTCACAGTGTTAAATGTTGTTCGTACTCAACCTTCTGTTTTCTTCTATGCTTTGATTTTCGTGCACAGCTTTGCTCAGAAATCACTCCTTTAGCTTGCTGCAACAAATTTCTCTTTCAGAGCTTTTCTCCAGCCCTTAACCTCCTTTCTCCAATCTGCTCATGAAGAATGAATATAGTCTCTCTTTTCTTTTCCCTCTTTTGTTTCCCTAAATGACTTTAGGGCAACCCTAAGATCTAATGGCTCAGATTCATTTAGATCAAGAGATGAGAATAAATGTGCATTTAATTCTCACTTTCTATTTTTTAACTCGCCCATTAAATAAAGTACTCACCTTGTACTCTATGTCTAAAGTCACTTTTCACTTTATAATTTAACATTGACTTTACCACTTATAAAGTCACTTTCACTTTATTATTTAACATTGACTTTACCACTTGTCCAAGGTACATTAAAAATCAACAAGTTTTTAGTGCATTTCTGGATGTTTAATTTTATGTGTGGCTTTTGTATTGCATGTACATCTGAATTCTTTGTTTATCACTGTTAATTTTCCAATAGGAATATCACAAGGAGCCCCATGATTCTTTTATTGATGGAGTAATGTAATAATTGAGCTTTGGGCTCAAATCTCTGTGCACTAATTTATTTCATTGCTGAATATTTCCGCTGTGCAAAGTGCTAGAAAATTTAGGGTTTCTAGTGTGTCTGTGTATGTGATTAGCCTCATACCAGATCTAGGGCCCAGAGGAAAATTCAACGATATAGCATATAATTTTAATCTTCAATACTTTAGAAAGTCATATTAGAAATGGAGAACTATTAACCAAATCTGGAAAGCAAAGATAACAGTAGTTTGAGTAGAACAGAGTTGTGTAAGCATAAATGTCAAATGAAATCCCAAATCCCTGTAATGTTAAATGAAATCCCATCACAGGCATATGCAACTGCAGCAATAACTTGTAATTACATGATGTAGATAACAACAGAGACAACCTGAAAATAATTGTAAACATCATGCAATCAGCAGAATTATCACTGCAAAATGAACCATAAAATTTTACTCCAATGTTGGGGGTAAAATACCATTAACCTACACATGCAATCTGATCAGTCATCATAGAGGACAATAGCCCTTGCAAATTCATTACATTTCTGTGACTTTGTACTATATGATGCACCAAAAGACATCTATGCATGGTGAAAACAATTATGCAATCCACAGAGGGTCAAAATGGGAAAGCTAATGAATTTAACTTGTTATACTGATAGGTTTATTATAACAACAAACCTGCTATGGACATATTCTGACAAAACTGCAGCTGCTGCTTCACGTTGAAACCTCTGACTTCGATTCAAAGATTGCCACAAGAGCATGCAGATTGTTTCAACCTACAAAAGAAGGGTTGATAAGTACCGTGAAAAATGTTATATATATAAACAACAGAGCATTTTAGCACGTATACAGAATATGCACTCTAGCTCCTTTTCTTTCTCCTAGAAATGTTATCTGACTTTCTAGCATTTCTTTTACACAATAATTCAAACATACCTCCTTGGGTCGTTTTGTAGCCACACACTTTGCTAATCCTCCAATACTATCCGACCACTTTTCACTTACTAAAAGCTGTTCTCCATCTTTAGCTAAGACCTATTCAACAAAGAATCTTATACCAATTACCTCAATAAATTCCTAGCAATCCAGACAATGGTCTTTCCAAGCATAGCTCTGTTCTTTTGATCACCAAATTGCAACGGAAGTTCCATGCATTTAAGGAGAAGCATCTTCAACACACACAAACATTGAGAGAACAGCCAGAGAAGACAATAAAAAACTTGAACACAAAATCTCCATCCCCCATGCATTGATTCTCAACAAGTAATGTACAAGGGTGGATTCCTGACAAACAAGAAAAGTTCACATAATATGCACTATTTAACATATTTGCCTCTTTTTCAAACACCTTAAAAGTTAAAACATATAAAGGCTTAAGACCTTGTAATATATAGCTCTTCACACAGGCATATAGTTTTCAATATCACACAAACAGAATGCAAATTTTTAATTCTACTGCAGTTTAAAAAGTAATACCTTCCCCATTTCATGATCCTTTATACATTCACAAAATGCCTGAAAAGTATGCAGTAGAGTTCTGCACAATGGAAAAGGAAATAAGCCATCGCAAAAAAATTAGGAAGTATGGAATTGAAAGGACAGGATTAAATCATTGGATTTTGAAAAGTTATTTATACAGATTATTTTCAGCTTTACCTTAGAGGTTGGTGCACACCCAAAACCACCAGTCCATGACAACTTCCAAATTGTAGTATTAGTGCAGAAAACACTGCAGCATACCTTTGTTCAACAGCTCTTCTACTAATTTTACCACCTCCCCTGTATTTTTGATAGCATTTTAAACAAGAGCTCAGGCATATGACATCAATTGGAAATTGGAATATTTACTTGCAGTATATTAATCTCCTTACATCTCACCTAAATATAGCTGAGAGAGCAAGAGTAGCTGCTTGAGGCATTTCACTGACAACTGATGGCATTGTCATATGATCTGTGTTATCTCCCTTTTCCAAATCTTCTTTGTGGCATGGCACTTCATTAAGCACAGAAATGACATGGTCCAGGAACATAATTGAAAGAACATCATGCTGGGAAAATGCCTGAAATAAGATATGTGTTCAACACCAATTAGATAACCAACTTGCAATACGAGGGAAAATATTTTAACTATGCCTCTACTGCCTCCAATTAAGCCAGAATTACTATACATTTGATTTCTTCATACTGGAAAGGATCCTCTCATATTCTAACTTGTGATATCATATATTGTAACTTATGGTTCCACTGGCTGTTTTAGATGATTCACAGATATTAATATATCTTATTTTTTATTTCTTTGTTTCCCTCTATAGATCTAATGCCCTCTCAAAAGTTACCACAGAAAAAGCAATTCTTCATCAGTTTGCAAAGGAACTAAGATTTCTCTAAAAAAATAGGGACTTAACTGATTTTTCATTTTCTGAAAAAAAATCGGTAGTTGCAATAGAGAAGTCACCAGGAGGACGATTTTGTGCCTAAGATTAAGACTCAATTTTTATTTCCCGGTGATTTCTTGCTGAGCTTTTTAACCAAGCCAACAATTCTGGACCTTAGGAGTTTTCACTGATTGTGAGTTCTGTAACACTGACTCAATTTGGGCAGTTGTTTTTAACGCTATTGTTTATGAAGTGATGGCATTTTGAATGGATATTATAGTGGAGGATGTAAATTGTTTAATGCATATATAATTTTCATTTCCACAGTAAAATCCAACTGCATCTATAATAATTGTCTGAGGTAGATTACAGACGACATTGTTTATAGTATGCAGATCCAATGGATGCACCTGCATAAGGTGACAGACTTGTGAGTCTATAATCACATGAGGCTTGATTATTGTAATTCCAATTTTACTTATCTATTTTTAAATATGCAAGGAAATTAAATATGATTGAGGGCTGAGAAATATCAAACGGATGCCATGCACGGCATTAGTCCAACATGACAATGCATGTTTATAGCTACTGGTCATTTGAACACTAAGTTATCCATCTACCATTCTTTATTACAAAAATGAATAAATAGGTATGTCTTAGTTACTAATCATTTTAAACATTACTTTCAAGAGTGTGGCATTACAATAAAACACCATTCCTTTTGCAATTATAGGCTGCCAAAGAAGATGAACCATGGTCATGTTTTGAATATCTAGGCTTACATAAAAAGCATCCTGTATAGGCCAGCCACCTCTTAACCTTGTGATATCCTTTGTCATGGCATCCCTCTCAGCTGCAGATAGCAATTCACTAAAGACAATCTTTGCCGATGTATTCTCAGCAAGGAAACAGGTCTTAAATGAATAAAGGTGTCATACAAATGCTCTCTAAAACAACATGTATGAGCTTAGCTCAAAATACAACTGCTACATGCCTTTGTGTTACTGAAATTATATAAAATAAAGCATATTGCACAAGAGAGAAAAAGATACTGCACTAAGAACTTCTTGACGCAGCTGTTTATCACTGACAGAAACTGTGGCTGAAAGTAATGACTGGGTTGTCCTGTCACCATGACAAAAGATACCATAAGTTCATTTCATAAGCATTACTACAAAATGAATCATTAAAATACCCTGTCTAACACACATAAATCATGAGTTACTGCAAAAAACAAGCAACCTGGAAATATCTGTTTCATTCAACTCGCTGCCTCTTTTAAGAATAAATTCAATAACAGCTTCAACAGTTCCTTCGGCCGATTGCTTGACCTTGTCACAAATTGCAACAACACATCCATGTAGTGCTGCCACAAGCTATGCTTACAAAGTGATCCAGATTGGTAAATGGTTTAGACTCTAGATATCCAAAAGAAAGCAGAGAAAATAGCAAAAACAAGCATGCATTAACTTAGAAGGGTTTATTACCTCATCTTTTGTCAGCAATATAGATACAGAGGATACAATTCGATGTAAAGCATCAGATTGGTCAATCGACACATCCTGAGAAAACTCAAAACGTTAATTATGTATTCAAAAAATATAAAGTTATAAACTGGCTAAACATGAACCTCATCTTCTATGTTAATAATTATTGAAAACGATAACAATGAAAATAATATCATAATTCATACCATAAATTCTTGAACTTACACGATTATAAATAGAAATGACATCTTCAAGTGCAGCCAGAGCAGCATATGACATTTCCCTGTCTTCATCAACTGCATAACCAACTGGTCTTGGAAGTGATAATGAAATAATGAATAGGAGATCAAGAATCTGCAATATACATGGTCTGAGCACTCAACCTAAAGAGTCTACATTCATTTATACGCAACAGTATTACAATCGTTTTATATGAAAAAACGAACAATATCATACTGATCTAATATTGCATTAAGAACCAAGCAATTATTCAGACCTTGGCAGAGATTTTTTGGATTTCAAAGTTTGTGTCTGCACAACGTGGAAGATATGCCATGACCCTTTCTCCTATATTCAGTGATTCCCGGCTTGGTAGGAAAAATGTCCCTGGCATGCATGATCGCAACACCTCAATACAATCCAAAGGTCGACACACATTATATATTATAATTTGTTTTATTTCAGTATTGCTTTTCAATGCAATTGTGCATGGATATGACCTTTCAAAAACCTACCAGAAGGATTTCTCTGGCCACCAATATCTGTTATATGGCGGACATGTATACAGCTTCCAACGCAACCAAGAGCACAGTATCCACTAGAACAGAGAGCACGGAACTTCACCAATAGTTCATGAACAGCAACACAACCTCTTTTCCTCTGATGGTCTAAAGGGGAGGAAACATACTGATCAATGCTCTTCAGTATGTGTTGAAGCTGATCAGCTCTGCTCTTCCCATCTTCTCCACTGTTTGTGTCAAATTTAATTCATCAGATAAACAGGATTTCAAACAAGAAAAACAAATTAACAGATCGGAATATAAGGCCAATCTTAATGCACTTGGACTACAAAAATTTAATGGAATGAAGGGTTTACTGTGGGAGAGTATATGAAAACTACTGATGAGAGAGTTATTGATATAATATTAAAAAATTGTTACAATGATCTAGAAGTATAATTATATTCACCCTAGACTTCAATACTACTAGGTATTAGTGCAGCCATATAAATTAAATGGCTGGTAAACATCAATCTGCATCAAAATGCTTACCTCATAATACATATTACATTGCCAAGATTAAAAAAAGTCATAAAAATTGATTAATTATAACTTTATTTTAATTATTATTATCAGCTTATAAATAAGCTTTGTTACAACACCATGGGCCAATCCCATGCCCAAAATACCATAGTGTTAATCAATTTAATTAAAAGGAAAGAAAGGACATAACTACTTTTAAGATAAATATCAACCTTTGATTTGTGAATACTACTAATAAGAATATTCCATGGAGGAGAAATCCCTACCATCCACCTAATAATTATTGATAATTAAATTCTGGAAGGCCTATTCAGAAATAGACATGCCTATGCACATAATCATGATATGAGCAAAGCACCAACAATGCAAATAGTCGCATAGACGAGAACACAAGAGCAAGTATCTGTGTAATAGAGAAGATTGGCTGAAATGCACACATGTTGTACACTCATTTACACTAATATGTAAAGAGTACAAAATTGTGGGAGTGTAATCAAGTTTGACCATATCTCCAATAAAATACAATAAAGTTTATAATTTAGTTAAGTTACCCAAAAGAGATAAGGATAAGGTACAAAATGTGAAAAATCCTAAATCTGGATTCCTACTGCAACAAATCTGAATTACTTCTCCTATTATGTTTCATAATTATTTTATTACAGTGAAATATTGAAGTAACTTCTAAAGCAGTCTACACAAATAATGTTGCGGAATAAATCTAAGTGCTGAAACAAACTGAACAAAATACAATGGAAAACATCCACATTTGACACAGTTATTTTTGGACTAAGTCCAGAGAAAAACCCAACTTGGGAAAACCAGTGCAGCAAATCTGAGGGTTTTGTATTATTAAGTAGCAGAATTTTGAGTACAACTAGGGTGCCAATATCCAGCTGACCCTTCAGAGAAATCTAGACAACTGATGAAATTGTGAGATATACCTCACTCAACAAGTCCCCGGCTGATCTAAACAGCGTTGGTGAAGCCCCTCTTTGCCTCTGCGTGATTGCCTACGGTGGAACTACATAAGCCTGCGTGGGCAAGCTGAGGAACTGCGTCACCTCTCTCTACAACTGATCAAGTTGATCTGAGACTGGATTTTGGCCCTCCTGGCTCAGAAACCCCAGCCTCCAGCTATCTCCGGACTGACTCTGGAAGGCACTGTGTCACTTCTGCGTGATTCCCTTCAGGGACTGCATCACCCCTTCAAAAAATTGTGTTGCCTCTCTCTGTGTCACTGTTGCCTCTCTCTGAAATGTACTCCTGGTCTTCCTGACCAATTACTGCGTCTGCCCCTCTCTAAATCTAATCACTGAATCAAAATCACTTAGCAAACCCTGCCCTAGTGATTCAATTCTGATCAAAAGTTGTGTCTCCTCACACAAACTCGAAAATGTAAAATGCTCAATGTGCTCAATGTGTTTTCCATAGGCCCCTCACCCTCCTTATATTCTTCCATTGACCCTTCAACTGCCAAGATTAAAACATAATCAAGGGCTAAGATAAACTTGAAGGTGATCCATGACTTTATCTAGAATATTCACACTTAATTTAATTAATACCCTTTAATTAATCAGTTTCCCTAAGTTTAGACTTAGGAAAACATTAAAAAAAACAATTAATTAATTTAATTAAACCATTTCTAAGTGGAATTTTCCAAAACCGTTTCTAGGATTTATGGAATACAAGTGTCTTAGCCTATATACAAAGTTACAAAGCTAGAGCACATCCAATGCTACAATAAATCAACACAAAATAGAAAAGTACAATATAATACATGTTAACACATGTTCGTCAAACAAAGTCGCATAAATTACGCCCTGCTTGTTGGAAATACTGAGAGGGGGAGTGAATCAGTGTTTCGTAGCAATTGGCACATTTTAATTCTCTTCAGAGGATTAGTTATTCTTCAGTTATTATTAATGTTCTTCTTCAACAATTATACACAACAATCAGCAGTAGACAACACCATACAACAATGCAGAAAGAAAAAACAATAGACACGGAGATTTTTAGGTGGAAAACCCCCTCCGGGTCAAAAACCACTGAACACTTCTCTAGTAATTGTCTTCTTCTCTCTTTAAAAGAAATATTAATTACATCAAGATTTCAACTACAACTGAGGGATGCGTTAACCCCCTAATACACAGGCCACAACCTGTAGGACACTACTAAACCCTAATATCCTACTGCAACTAGAAGGACGCCCCAATGCCCTGTAGATCAGGCCACAACCTGATGAGTGCCCTGACACTCTGTTTACCAATTGTTGTTGGAAAGGATGCCTTGTTGCCCTACTAGTTTTAAAGAAATATTAATTACATCAAGATTTCAACTACAACTAAAGGATGCCTTGAAGTGTTCTCAAGCCACAACCTGAAGGTGACTCCAATCACCCAGAAGAGTCGATAGATCACGTTTCACAATTTTCACACTAAATCCCATGTACTCTGAACAATGTAGAATAGTTGTAAGAAAGATGTAGAATAAATGTCGAATCCTAGTAACCACCGATTACTATTCCAACAAACTGATCATTGCACGATGTTACACATCTAGCTATCATTGTTCAATCGCATATCACTGTCACTACACATTGTATATCATTGTTACTACAAATCACTGCACAATTGTTGGCTAACATGCATGTCATTGCTCATGAATAAATAGTCATCAATGCACAACCATTGTCATCATCGTATCAAGTTGCACTTGATGCTACAACCATCTGGTACTGCTATCAAATAATGGCACAAACAAAGGTGCCTCAGGTCATCTCGGTGACCTGCAACCAGTGCTCTCAAACTCTGTCCCTAGAGAGCTACTACCATATATGTAATTACTGCTACAAAGATAGTCAACAACCTGGAGTCATTTATGTAACTTCACAAATCGCAGTCAAGGATATCCCTGTTCAATATTTCTCTACAGTTCACTATTTGCCTAAAATCACATAGAACCTACTCAAACGAATCACGCTACCCTTCAAAAATGACACGGTAAAAGCTTTTGAGGTGACCGAGGATTGCAGAGGCTCCTTCAAAGGATTTTCATTGTTATATTTTCTTATGCCTTGTTTGAAAATACATTAATCTATATTTATAGCCAAGAGAGATAGACGTTTGGCATAATCGTTGAATAATGGAAGGGTTTTTCATGGAATAAAAAGGGTCTAAAGCCAACCTAACGATTTACCTTGTGAAGTAAGTATTAGCTTGATGTATTTTGTTCCTACGACATTATACTTATATGACCATTGACATGTGTAGATTCAATTCCTTGCACACTAAGCAACTAAATGTTATCCTTATGGTGGATAAAGTAGACTTGTAACAAAAGATACATGTCACGACCACATTTCTTGGGTATTTTTAAAACAATGTTTATTTTAATAGTTTTTATTAAGTTGTTTGTTTAATCCTTAAGGAATTAATGTACTAACCCATTTTTGGTGTTTTTGCAGGTGACACATGAGTTTATTAAGTCAATGATTGAATTATTGTCTTTGATTCTTGAAATTATTACTTATACGTGGCGAGATTACAGTGATAATCTCTATCATATATTGACAATCGTCGGTGAATAAGGTGTCCTGTCTATACCCACTAGGGTTTTAGCTCACAAAACTAGGTCTTCAACTTTAAACTCAATTTTCTCTCAAACTAGAAGGAACCATGGGGCATACCATATATCAACGAAAACATCTTGTCGAGGGGAATCTAATGACCTAAATCTTCGACACAAACTCAATGGTTTTTCCTACCAAAAATCCTCGTCAAATTCAAGGTACATCCTTAGTCCAGAGAACCCAAACCCTAGGACTTGCGTTTTCAACCATCCAATAGTATAGCTGCTATCTTGATGTAATCTGAAAATTACTAAGAAGCATTCATTATCCATTTGACATCAGTGACTGGTCTTTTTGATCAAAGTCAAACCCTCTAAATTTATGTAGATGTTCTATGATTGATGAAACTTTACTTTTCACTACAGCAATCACATAAACAATCAAGTAAAATGCTGATAGAACATACCAGTGGATCTATAGAAGACAAACCAGAAACAGAAAAATATGGTGGTGCGTTACGGCGGTCATTAGGATGCTTCAACTAGCAAAGTCTCCTTGGTCAGCCAACCTAGCATGTGTCACAACAGCCCTCAAAACAGCCACACGGTCAACTCAAAGTCAACCCCAGAAAATTCAATGCTATCCAGAAAAGTCAACGCAATACAGCAGCAAGAAAGTCAACACAGCTCGGTCTTCGGTCAAATTTTGACCTCAGTTCTTGTGCCAATATGTACGGCCTTCCAAAATCAAAGTCTCCACCAATTTTCAGCCTATTTGGACCATGCATTGACCAAAGTCTACGTTGGTCAAACTTGTGTGGAAACCCTAGCTGCAATAAATTCATCCAAACCCTAGCTGTTGTAAATTCATCCTTCTTCCCATGTGTGAACAGAAACTGCTTCCAAGGAGCTCGTACTAAATCAGAGGAGGACATGATGTATGAGGATGAGATGAGTGAAAAAGTCCTCCAACGTTGACTCTATTTATATCAATCACTGAGGTGTGTGACACATCTGCTGGGGGTGTAAAACCTTAAGGCCGACCTGCACATATTTGAAATTATTAAAAATAAATTCAAAATAAATGTTCTGCTCATCAGATTAAGATTAATTTTAGATTGATCTTACACCTCTCCGAAAGAGGAACCCAATACAAATATTGGTATCTTCATCTAAGCATCACAACATGGAGTTTGGACCTAGTCATCCAATTTTAACACTCCCTCTCAACTAGGGAGAACTCCATCCACCTGTGCAATCAAACATCGTGCGTCATTCCACCGTAACTTGCTTTGTTGGCCTCTTTATTTCGAAACAGAAGTGGGTCAGTCACAAAGACATTATTCCTCGGCTGACAGATTCAGCCCAGAGGTCCGAAACCTCTATCGGACTCACAAAGAGTCTCATACCAACTCGAAGTTGGTTTACCTGACCCAAAGTCAGTAGGAGGTCCGAAACCTCGCTTGGACTCAAGAGAGTCAGTCTCACTAACCCGAAGTCAGTCTCACTGACCTGAAGTCAGTTGGAGGTCTGAAACCTCACATGGACTCCAAGAGTCACATACCAACCCAAAGTTGGTTTATCTGACCCGAAGTCTGTAGGAGGTCCGAAACCTCACTAGACATGGTCCCAGATCAAGTGGTTGGACACGTGTCATCCTAGATAGAGAGTACGGCAACCTCTGATGCATCGATCAGTCTTTGCTACTAGTCTCTAGCTTTTCCCACCTCATTGGCCAAATGAGAGGTACTTCCCATGAGTCTGGAACTCAAATGGGTAGGATGCATACGGGACACAAATCATGAGAGGCGAACCAACTCAATCATCACGGTGGGGCCCAAGCACACCAACAAGGTTCAGCAAGCCTAGCCCTGTGGTTGCTTATAGCTCCGAGAAGCTATCCCCAAAGCCCCCCAGAGCTCCTAGAGCTCATCGTCCAACAGGACCCTCAGAATAGGGTCATTCCACAATTCCAAGATTCTCACAGAAGGTTAGGAACATGACCTTCCCCAAGGGCATAGTGAGAATATCCACCACCTGCTCATCAGTTCCTATGATCGAGCCTTACGGTGCCTCACTGTACCATATCCCGGATAAAGTGGTACCAGCAATCAACATGCTTGGATCGATCGTGGAACATGGGATTCTATGACAAACGCCCCTCTAGTTATCACAAAGGATAACGGTGGCATCTAGCACATGCTCGAACAGCTCACTGAAGAGCTTTCACAACCAAGTGACTTCACAACAGGCCATACATGTTACAATGTATTCGGCCTTAGCGGTGCTTAAGGCTACCGACTTCAGTTTCCTACCCGAAGCAAATCTACGTGTGAAGTAGCATCCAGATGTGCTCTTGCGATCCACCACACTGCCAGCCCAATCGGCATCAGTATAACCAAGGAGTGTCATGCTCCTGGCAGTGTGTCTCAGCCCAAGGTCTATCGTGCCCCAAAGATATCTCAAGAGTTTCTTGGCACCAACCCAGTGAATGTTATGATCAACCATGTGTTGACTCAAAGTGTTCACTGCAAAACATACGTCCGAACGGGTGTTCACTAAGAACATCAGGGCCCCTACGAGTTGACGATACTCAATATGATTTGTCCATACGGGCCCAGCAGCGCTGCCACTCAACTTCTTGAAGTTGAGCTCCATCGGTGTCGACACGGACTTGCAGTCCACCATACTAAATCTTTCCAGAAGCTTCACAATGTATTTTCCTTAAGAAAGGAAAATCTCGCCAGGTCTCTGCCAGACCTCTAGGCCTAGGAAGTAGTGCATCAGTCCTAGGTATTTCATCTCAAACTCAGCAGCGAGCTCCCTCTTGCACTGATGAATGAGAGGGTCAGCACCTGTCAGGAAGAGGTTGTCCACATAAAGCACCAGAATGAGAGGCTTCTCTCTATGAACCTTGAAGTAAAGGTTCGAATCAACATTGCTACAAGTGAAGCCCAGCTTCATCATGTAGCTATCTATCCTCTCGTAGCAAGCTCTGGGTGCTTCCTTCAACCCATAGACGACTTTCTTCAACCTGCAGACATGGGTGTCCTGATCCTGGACTTCGAACCCCAAAGGTTGCTCCACATACACCTCTTCCTTTATCGCACCATGCAGAAGTGCGGTCTTCACATCCATCTGATGAAGACTCCATCCTTGCGTAGCAGCAAGGGCTATGATAGATCGGATGTTGGTCACGGGTGCAAATATGTCATCAAAGTCTATGCCTTCTTTTTGAGAGAAGCCACGGGCAACGATTCTTGCCTTGAACTTTTCAGCACTTTCATCAGATCTATGCTTGATCTTGTAGAGCCATTTTGAGGTGACAACTACTTTGTCCTCCGGTCTAGGAAGCACATCCCAGACATCATTCTTCATTATGGACTCATACTCTTCATGCATAGCATCCTTCCAGACTTGATGCTTTATGGCTTCCTCAAAAATATCCAGGCTCGGAATGTACAATAGTACTCATGACTGCTAGATACCCTTCGTATCTACTCGGCTTCTTGCTTTCACGGAATGTCCCCCTTGGGGCCATATGTCCCTCAGCATCCTCGAGAGTGTCCCTAAGCCATGATGGTCTCTTTCCCAGTGAAGGAGGTGGATCAATCAAGTCCATTGGTCCTTCAACATCAGGCATCGTCTCATCCTTCAGTTCCTCTTGATTTCCAGGCCTTGCTTCATGATCTTCCTCAGATCTCAGAAGATTGACTACTTTCCTCAGGGAAGCATCTTCATCAACGATGACATCGTGGCATATCTCCACTACCCTTTGACGAGGCACATAGAATCTATAGGCCTTCAAAGTTTCGTTGTAGCCCACAAACATTGTGGTCTCCCTCTTGATGCTAGCTCCTCTGCAAAAGTTCTTGAATTCATTCGTCTCATATTCAGTGCCATTATCGGTCTGTTAGATAGCATCTCATGTCATTGCTCCTAGTGGACTTCCTCCAACTTGGTAGAGTGTATCAATGCTAGACCCAAACGTGATAGTTTCCTTGAAGCTCTTCTTCCACATGCACACCTTTCCATCAGTGAATGCCACATTGAAACCTTTTTCTTCCATGGCTGATACAGACACAAGGTTCTTCTTCAAATTAGGTACATAGAGTACATCCTGCAAGTGGAGGACTTGACCTTGAGACAAGTGGAGGGTCACAGTGCCTGTCCCTTTCACGGGATATGTGGCATTATCTCCAAGGATAATTTCCATATTAGTATCCTTCTCAACCATATCAGAGAGTGCTTCCTTGAACCCAATGATGTGCCTTGAGGCACCACTATCTATCAACCAGACATCCATAGTGTCGGGTGGAGATGCAACAGAGAGGGCAGATACAAGAATGTATTCATTTCTTTTATCAACAACATGTGATTCCTCATACCTGGAATTTCTTGACCTTTTGAAAGGTTGATCATCTCCGTCGGAGGAAGCCTTCCTCTTTCCCTGGAACTTGTTGTTCCTTTGATTGTCATCCCTCCGATTGTTGTTGTTGTCATCATCATCAGGAGAATCCTTCTTGAAAGGGCATTCTCTATCATAGTGACCTTGCCTATGACAAGTGAAACACTTGCCCTTCTTTCCTTGGGTCCCTGCTTTTCCTTTGTACTTTGGACCACCAAAGTTCTTCTTTCTAGAATGAGCAGCGTATGCAGCATTTCCTTCATTTCCATACTCCTTCATTCTTGATTCTTCTTGAACGCATCTTGACAGAACTTCGTCAAAGTCAGGTATCAGATTATTATTTAGAATGGTAGTGTTGAACACATGCCATTCTGATGAGAGCCCTCCAAGTGCGATGAGTACCATCTCTCGATCAGCTATTGTCTCCCCAATAGCCAACAGATTGTTCCTGATCTCGGTCAGCTTCAGAAAGTATGATTGGACAAACTCATCCCTGCCATTCTTCAGATTCTTCAATTGATTCTTGAAGAAGAGTACTTGATTTGCATTGTTGGCCTTGAACGTGAGGACCAACTTATCATACATCTCTTTGGATGTGCCTAGCTCAGAGATGTAGGCCACCAGACTTTTATGAATGGATTCCCTGATCATCAGCTTTGCTTTGATCTCCCCCTTCTTGTACTTTGTTTTGGCAGCAGCAATAGCAGTGGATGGAGGTTCTTGGATTTTACCCTGCACATAGTCCATGACATCTTTGAGATCCAATATCATCTTCCAAGCATGGAAGTCATCCTTCCCAGTCAATTTGTCATCCTCCTTGAAGCCATAGTTTGTGGAACCCATTATCCTCTTCGGTGATTGCTACAAATAGGGCTTGTCTTCACCTCAGCTCTAATACCATGTAAATTTATGTAGATGTTCTATGCTTGATGCAACTTTACTTTTCACTACAGCAATCATATAAAGAATCAAGTAAAATGTTGATAGAACATACCAATGGATCTACAGAAGACAAACCAGAAACAGAAAAATGTGGTGGTGCGTTACGGCGGTCAACAGGATGTTTCAACCAGCAAAGTCTCCTTGGTCAGCCAAGCCAGCATGTGTCACAACAGCCACACGGTCAACTCAAAGTCAACCCCCATAAAAGTCAACACTGTCCAGAAAATTCAACGCAGTACAGCAGCAAGAAAGTCAACGCAGCTCGGTCTTCGATTAACCTTTTGACCTCGGTTCTTGTGCTCATATGTACGGCCTACCAAAATCAAAGTCCCCACCAATTTTCAGCCTATTTGGACCATGCGTTGACCAAAGTCAACGCTGGTCAAGCTTGTGTGGAAACCCTAGCTGCAGTAAATTTGTCCAAACCCTAGCTGCAGTAAATTCGTCCTTTTTCCCACGTGTGAACAGAAACTGCTTCCAAGGAGCTCGTACTAAATCAGAGGAGGAGATGATGTATGAGGATGAGATGAGTGCAAAAGTCCTCCAACGTTGACTCTATTTATATCAATCACTGAGGTGTGTGACACATCTGCTGGGGGTGTAAAACCTTAAGGACGACCTACACATATTTGAAATTATTAAAAATAAATTCAAACAATGTTCTGCTCATCAGATTAAGATCAATTTTAGATCGATCTTACACCTCTCCGAAAGAGGAACCCAATACAAATATTGGTATCTTCATTTGAGCATCACAACATGGAGTTTGGACCTAGTTGTCCAATTTTAACAAACCCAGTCAGCTCCATGGGTTAACATCAATGACAATACCATCCAACACTGTTGGAAGGAAATCGCCCCAAATTTCTGTTGAATATAGTGAAAGTATTGCTCAGATGTTGACTGGGAAAGCCCCTAGCTCTAGAGAGAAAACTGCCTTCATAGCCTAGCATGTAAGTGGTAATATGAAAACACCTAACGCATATGGTGCAGATATCAGGAAGCATATCATCAAGAACAGGAAACTAAAAATCTGAAATTGTGCAAATAAAGTACTCCGACTGAGGTTGCTCATACAATTTCAACTAGCTAACATTCACCACATTATGGATGTGACATTGAAGAGAGATTCAATTCTGAAGGTATTAGAACCAATGTTACCGGACTTGGAATCTATCATAAGTCAGGGAGGCAAAAGAGCCTAGAGTTTTAATCGGATCAGGAAAAAATCGGTGAATACAATAAATAAAGATATACATATATAGAATTAAAAAAAAAAACATTTTTTATTGATATTCAATAAAGCCATATCCAAACAATGCATAATATCAATAGATGTCCAAAAAATCACGAGGACAATGTGTATACTTCTAGTATAAAATATATTTAGTATTAGAAAACATTGAAAAACAGGTACAAAGATTCAAACGAGACGAGGAACTTCGAAGTTATTGTCAACCAACATCGCGGACCTGCTAAAATCTTACTTGGGGTTACAGTAGCATGACTTCTAAATTGGGATTAGTTTGGATTGGTAATGCATTATACCCATTGCTAGATCATTTATACACTCAACGACAACAAAGGAATATAAGGAATTGTTTCATTATTATAGGTCCTTGTAAAGTTCCAACATTCTGCAACAATTTGCTTTTATTCAACACAATATAGAACATTAACATACTACAACCAGTTTCTTTTGTTCAAAATGACATTTTTAAAGGAAAAGAACGTTTCTCGACCATCGGGGAGTAGCCAAACATATGTACATATACCAGCCAAGTCAATAGCTAGTGGCATGAGCATCGAGGCAAGTAGTTTGTGTTTGGAAAGCGGACCCATAGTTCACTTAGGTGACTCTTTGGGCAAGGGAAGGGTGGCATGGTTGGACCTAAGGTATAGAAAACCCGGAAAGCAACGTAGTCTGGTAAGACGAGCAAGCCGACCAATGCTAAAGCCGCTACCTCACACATGAAGTTGACTACCT